>JARIHR010000190.1:0-46434 GCA_029281495.1 Mycena filopes | reverse complement strand
CCAGCCAATCACTGGCCCGTGAGAAGGTTTAACGTTGTGCGGAAGGACTTCCAACCCGACAGCGAGCGAGCTGCAAGGCGAGTAATATACGAATTGTTCATGGTGCCACAGGCATTTGCCCACGTCAGCTTTACCGCTGACCCCCATGAATTTCGTGGCTTTTTCCCTCTATGTGCTCATCGCCATTTCTCAAGGAATGGGCACCCACACCTCTCGGTATCTCTGGCGCAGTTTCGGTTCAGCCAGCAAATTCCACTTCTGCGGGTGTTTTCTGGCTTGAGGCGATCAAGCACCAAGGAAAAGCGGCCTACAATGAACATCCGGGACGACTACCAAGTCTTTAGGAATGTCAAAGATTTTGGTGCAAAAGGCGACGGTCTGTTCTTTGCTCGCCTCAGACTACGCTTGCTTGAATGGACTCAGGTGTTTCTGACGATACCGCGGCCATCAAGTAAGTCTCATTTACAGCGATTCAGGGTGCATAACATTGACCCTTCTGCTTTAGTAACGCTATCTCCTCTGGAAATCGCTGTGGGGCCGGTTGTAATTCCTCGACGCGAGTTATCGTCGTATTTTCTTGTTTGGAAGCTTACCTGCTGAAATAGTGTGACCCCCGCGCTCGTCTACTTTCCTCAAGGGTAGGTAGAAACTGCTGTCCAAGATTCAACAACCCTGATCGTCTTAACAGCGTATATCTTGTATCCCAGCCGATCATCGCATACTACTACACCCAACTCATCGGCGATGCAAAAACCCTCCGACACTCCTCGCCGCCGCTTCTTTCGTCGGGATGGCTGTGGTGGACGCGGATCCGTATATTCCAGGAGGAGACGGTGCGCAGTGGTATCAAAATCAGAACAACTTGTATGACCCTCCTCTTCTCATTCAACTCGATTGCACCTTGATAACCGCCTACAGTTTCCGTTCTCTGTTCGTGCATATATCCATGTTACACGAGGTCGTTAACCAGGAATACGTACAGGCGGAACTTCATAATCGACGTTCGACAGCAAGTTTCGCTTCTCGATCATCTACTTCCAACTAAACCGTATGCCCAGAATTCCCGCCACGACCTCCGGTACATGCTTGCACTGGCAAGTGGCGCAAGCAACGTCGCTCATGAACATTGTTCGGAGTCCTCTGGCCGCTGGTTTCTGTAACTTTTGATATCTTTGTTAGACATTTCGCATGTCGAACGCTTCCGATACCGTTCATCAAGGTGCACACTTCAACCCTTCTCACGTCTATGAGTCGTGAACATTGCACTCGATAGGGATTTGGATGGAAAACGGCAGGTGATGAAAGGTACCTTGGCCAGAATTGACCCAGTCTGATTCCCAGTTCAGTGGTGGCTTCATGGGTGATTTAGTATTCGACGGCGGTGCATATCCTTCATATATTCTCTCTCGTCGTCATGCAAACTTTCCGCAGGTAAATTCGGCATGTGGGTTGGCTCTCAACAGTGCGTGCAGTTAAATGTTCAGGCCCGTCAACTCAACGAGCGCAAGGTTCACTGTACGCAACATCGTCATGAAGAATGTGCAAACAGCTATTCAAGGCGTTTGGGCATGGGGTGGGTGTTATCTTCACCGACGTGACTCGATTGGGAAATTGAACCCCCTATCCCAGGTTGGACTTTTCAAGGCGTTGAACTTTCCAACTGTCAGGTTCGCCTGGACTCGTTTTTCTCTCCGGGGTCCATTTTAATACACCTCTTTAGATCGGGTTCGATCTATTGGGCGGCGTTGGAGCGGAAGCCATTATCGACGCAACCGTTACCGATACACCGATTTTCGTCCGGACCGCAGTGTCAAGCAATGGCAGTTTGGTCGGCTCGCTCGTCCTCAACAATATCAAGCTGAACAATGTTTCGACGGCGGTCGGCGTGGATGATGTTGACTGTACCGTTGTTTTGCCCGGTGGAACATGTGTTACGATCGATGCTTGGGTGCAAGGGAACGTCTATATGGGAAACAATCCCAAGGGTACCTTTACCCAAGGGAGTGTCGCTGCCCCACCGAAGCCTTCATCGTTACTCGATTCGGCTGGGCACATCTTCGGGAAGATGCACCCACAGTACGCTGACCCCATGTCCACGACTTTGTTAGCGTGCGCGATCATGGCGCTACGGGAGATGGGGAAAAACAGACGACACCTATGCGATCAATGAAATCCTATCCAAAGTAAGAGGCCACACAAAATCGAGGTTCAAATCTCGCTCAACTGCTTGTCTGCAGCACGCCTCCTCCAAAATTATTTTCTTCGATGCCGGGACGTACATAGTCACGTCGACCATCACCATTCCCGCCGGTGCAAGAATCGTCGGGGAAACGTGGTCGGTGATCTCAGGGTCAGGGCCAGCCTTCCAAGATCAGAATAATCCCCAGGTCGTCGTGCGCGTCGGTGAACCTGGTTCGCAGGGAGTGATCGAAATTACCGATATGATCTTCTCGACGGTCGGTCCAAGTACGTTTTACTTCAATCCATGTACGGTGAAAACATCTAAAAGTCTATAGCGCCTGGGGCTATTGTGGTGGAGTGGAATATAAAAGAGACGGAGCAGGGCTCTGCTGGGGCGTGGGATACACACATTCGGCTAGGCGGAGGTAAGTATTACGCTGCATTTATTTTTCTGTTATTTACTGACTGGCGTATGTGCTAGCCGCGGGTACGAACCTCGAAATCGCACAATGTTTCCCAGGAAATGATGATTCTGGCTGTATGGCTGCTTTCATGGCGTTGCACTTGACCCGTGATTCTACTGCATACCTTGAGGTTCGATGACCGTGTTCGATTTCTGTGTTGGTGTTTGATTTTCCTTCCTGCAGGGTCTTTGGGTCTGGGCCGCTGACCACACTATCGACGAGGACGGCATTACGCAGCTCAACATTTTCTCTGGCAGAGGGATTCTATCAGAGTCGCAGGGGCCAGTGTGGATGATCGGAACCGCCTTGTAAGGATCGAACAAAAACTATTCGAAACTTTCTGACTTTACATTGCCAAAGCGGAGCACCACACGCTATACCAGTATAATTTGGTCAACTCGAAAGATCATTTTCTCGGATTCGCACAAACCGAGACGGTTCTTTTCCAGTTTTACAATGCGTACGCTGAAACCACTAATTCTTCGTTTAGCCTTACTTTCAACCGCTCTCGACTCCTTTGCCCTATCCATTCATCACTACGACCAAATACAGCGACCCCGTCTCTCCACCTGACCTAAACATGGCCTGGGGAATCGTAGTCCAGTCTTCATCTGATATCATGATTTTTGGTACGTTTCCAAGTTCTTCGACGGACCTATAATAAAATTATTACATCTTCCAGCGCCGGTCTTTACAGTTTTTATACGAACTACTCGCAGGCGTGCCTCGAGACGCGCAACTGCCAGAACCAAATCTTGAACATCAACAACTCGTCGGTCTCAGTGTACAGTCTCGCCACCGTTGCCAGTACATTCCAGATCAGCGTAGATGGCAAGGGTATCGTTGACCAGGTACCGTTCGACGTTGCAATTCTCCGGGTATTGCTCAAAATTTTCTCTTCCCAGGCAGACAACAACAATGGCTTTGCCTCTACGGTCACGGTTTGGATTGCGGAAGTGTAGGATAAGATAGGAATATGCGGCATTTCAATAAACAACATTTCGTTGAGCCATTTCGACGCTAAATTGGCTCCACTACCTCCAGTGCAAGGAATTATGGGTGCGGCCTGAGATCTGAGAAGAGATATCATTTTCTTGAAATTCTTCGTTTTGATGAAAGATCACCCAGACGCGTACACAGACGTCAGCAACGCGCATCAACACGCGCACGCGCACGTGTACGCGTTTGCGCCCACAACTTGAATTCGACTCTGATGACGACTTTGAAACGCACCTATTCGCGCACAATCCGCAGCTCATTGCCTTCGCTGCCCTCTTCCCCGCCCTCGCTGCCCGCCTCGTCCTCCCCCCTCACCGGCGAGAAGCGCAAACGGCCCCTCGAGGAGCGTCTCGAAAACATTCTTACCCCGGCACTCAAGCAGCCGCGCACCCTCCACGATAAGCCAACACCCACGCACAAGGCAAAGGCGAAGAAAGCCGTAAAGCCCCCACCAAAGGCAAAGGCGAAGACGTTCACGCAGCTGCACTTTTGCATCGACCAGACCATACTGCGGACATGCGCGCTCTGCGCCCTGTCGTACACCAAAGGCGCGCCGGATGACGAGGCGCTGCACAAGGCACACTGCGCAAGGGTGCAGAAGGGGATGGAGTGGGGACGGGAGGAGGAAAAGGAGCAAGTCAAGGCGGGGGTGGTGGAGGTGGCATCGGCGGTCAAGCTCAAGGACGGAAAGAAAGGCAGGATTATCTGCTTCAAGGCCGATGTCGGCGGAAAGATTGGGTCCAAGGTAAATTCATCCGTTCGTTTACAAAACAAGTGCTTATTTATTCGTAGATATCCACCCTCCTGAACACTATCAACATCGCTCTGTCGTCTCCGCCCCTCACTCCCTCTATTCTCCAGGTTTCCAAAGTGTACTTGTTCCTCACGCCCTCCATCACGTCGACGCTCCGCGAGAAGATTGTCGGGTGTGTTATTGCCCAACACATCTCGACCGCCATGGCCATCGCGACATCCGCCGGATGTGTCTCGGCGTGCGAACCCCCCTCTTCCTCCCCGCCCTCCACTGAACCAGCGCCGAGCCCAACCTCCAAACTGGTAGCCGTGGACACCACATCGGGCATCTTCTGCCATCCTGCCGCGCTCCCTACACCCCTCGGTATCCCGCGTCTATTTGTTTCGTCGACCCATCGGCGGCAAGGCGTGGCGAGTCACTTGCTCACAGCGGCCGCGCAGACATTCGTATTTGGATGCCCACTGGATCCACGCAAAGGCCAGGTCGCGTTCACGCAGCCGACAGGCGACGGGAGTGCTGTAATGCATCGATGGGGTGGAGGCGGTGTGCGAATATACGAGGAGTGAGGGTGTCGGCGTCGTGTTTGCCGCGGAGGTGCTTCATTTAAGTTTCCATGTTGTAGTTTAGCAGTAGCCTCCGCGCCGTTTGCGCGTGTCTGTATCATTCGTCAATGTACCAGAGTATCTCCAGTGCGATGGGTCGCAGGGCCACGACCAGGAGGCAGGCGAGGACGAAACACAGTGCCATTATTAAGAAAAAATCACGAGCTGCAGGGAAGGGCGGAGGACTTCATGAGTGGCTATGAGTGGAGTATTGAAACGCTACCCACAGATTCCATCTTCGTCGACCTTGCGAGGCCGCCTCCGAACTCGCACCACTCTTCTCCGGATTCTGACATGTCGTATCTCGCCCTCATGTCGTATTTCGCCCTCATACACATGGTTCGCGCGCCAATTTGTGTGCCCGAGATACGCGACGGTTCTGCGAGGGAGTGGCGACGCCCCGGTCCTCCAGGGCACGATGGGCGGTGAGTCCGGGTCCGAGTCTGTCTCGTCGTCGCCGGATACGAACAAGTCTTCGTCAACGAGGTTGGTCGACGAGGGGGTCGATGTCGACGGGGTGGTGGGTGCGAGATGGAACGTCGTCGAGCTCGAGGAATCCGTCGACATGAGGTTGTGGGTTAAGCCAGGTAGCTCAGAGCCCGCCTCCAGGCCACGACGGTGTGGTGCAACAGATCGTGTGGCGATGCTGTTCAATCATTGAATCAAAACCATTATGCGGCATTGGGTCGTATGTGAGATGTTTTTATTAGTTTACTGTTTTACAGAATGCCAGGTTTCTCTATCGTCTCAAACGTCTGAATAACATCATCCACCTTGAGGTCATCAAATCCAGCTAGGTTTAGTCCGCACTCGGTGCCCTTTCGCAACTCGGTCACTTCCTTCTTGAAATGGCGCATAGTCTCAAACTTCCCTGTAGAATCAAGTCAGAAGGGAAAAAAAAACCTCAAGCGAGGAATCGACATGCCCTCGAATATGATATTCCCATCACGCAAGACTCTGGCCTGTTTATTCTTCTCCACGAGACCATTGATAACACGCGAGCCCGCGACCGTCTTCTGAACCTTGCCCTTCATCTGGATCTCGAACAACTGCAAGACCTTCGCCTCGCCGAGGACCCTAAACTCGAGGATAACGGGCAGCAAACCGATGACTCGCTCTTTAACCTGCTCCATCAGGCGGTAAATGACATCGCTCATGAGGATAGGCACGTTATTTTGTGCAGCCAGCGTCTCGATAGCCCGGGAGCAAGAAACAGAAAATCCAACAACAGCACCTAGGACAAATGTTAGCGTCTTCATAGCCTTCCACAATTCTTATTCACCTCCAATCGTCTTGGCCTTCATAACGTCCGACTCCAGAATGGGCCCAACGCTGGAGGTGATGATCTTCGTCACAGCTAGGTGGTTGCCGATGCCCTGTAAAGCGCCCTCGACGGCCTCGGCACTGCCGCTAACATCCGCTTTGATGATTAGCCGTAATTCTTTCGGCCCTGTAGGCTCTTCTGTCTTTGGTACGGCGGCAACGCCCTGTTCAGCAGCGGCGGCCGCCTCCGCCTCTGCCTGCCGCTTGTCACGCTCCTGCTGTCGACTGCTATTGATAGCCTCAACATCCTCCAGAGAAGCTTGGATGTCGGCCTTGCGTTGGCGATTGACAATAGCACGCTTGATGTCGGACTCAGAGCCCTGCAGAACCTCATCGCCAGCCTCCGGGATCGATTTCCAGCCGGACACTGTGATAGCCATACCAGGAGAAGCAGTTTTAACGAGGTTGCCGTTAGAATCGTGCATTATCCTAACTTTGGCGTGATGGACGCCGCTGAGGATGTGCGAACCAGGCTTCAGGGAGCCGCGGAGGACGAGGACCGTGGCAATTGGACTAGACGGGAGATTATTTAGTACGCTGTGACATATTGTGGAATGAGTTGGTTTACCCGAGACCCTTGACGACTTTGGATTCAAGAACGTAGCCAAACACAGCGCCATCAGGGTCCGCGCGCAAGTCTTGAATCTCGGAGATTAGAGACAGCGTCTCCACGAGGTCAGGGAGACCCTTCCCCGTCAGACCGGACATCTCGACGGAAGGTACATCGCCGCCGAGTTCCTCGAGATGGATATCCTCAACGAGTAAACCTCTGTGCACAGCGTCCTGAATAATATCTGCGTTCAATGTCGAACCAATGGGTGAGGGGTGCAACATACGACGTCACGTCCAGGCTTGTCGATTTTGTTAATCGCAACCACCACCCCGACCTTGTCGCGGTCCTTTTTAATCAGCTCGATAACCTCCCGTGTCTGTGGCATGATCCCGTCGTCCGCCGCGACGACCAGAACGATAATGTCCGTTACCTGCGCCCCTCGTGCGCGCATCGCCGAGAACGCAGCATGGCCTGGCGTATCGAGGAAGGTGATAGACTCCGGGCCCCCAGCGGCACTTGCAGGGACAGGAACGGAGAAAGCGCCGATATGTTGGGTGATACCGCCGACCTCGCCTTTGGCCACAGAGGAAGAGCGGAGAGTATCGAGCAGTGTGGTTTTTCCGTGATCAACGTGGCCCATAATGGTGACAACTGGGGGCCGAGTTGGCAGTGTCTCTGGGTTCGGGTGCGGAGGTCTGCGACGGCGGTGTCAGACCAGTAGCGAGAGGAAGTAGGATAGGAACATACGGGGGGTACAGGTCGAAAGCAGCTTCGTCATTCACAATCGGTTTGCGACCGAATTCCTCGGCCAGGAGCACCGCGTAGTCAGAAGTCAAAACTAACAATAAACTCGTTGAAAAAATGAAGGGACATGTAGTTGTTTTGAAACAAACCATAATCAAAGGAAGCTTGCTCCCCCATGCCAGCTCGGTACATTTTATCCTGAAGGTCCTCTGAAGTGCATTAATGAGCCGCAAACTGATAAACCCAAACAGAAAACGCACCTAGCCTGACATTAAGTAATCTGGCGAGATGTTCCACTGAGACTGTGCTCGGTATATAAACGTCTTGGGTAACTCGTTTCTCGATGTAGGCCCAAGGTTTCTTGACCTTGGGAGCAGTATTGAGTTGGATAACCGGTTCCGCGTCGTCGCCCCTCAATAGTGAGCCACGCTCTTTGAATGCCTTGTTGAAGCGCGGGGTACGTTGTTGTGGTTCGGTCGAAGGGCCGAAATAGCCCGCTG
Source organism: Mycena filopes (assembly GCA_029281495.1). Classification (NCBI taxonomy): domain Eukaryota; kingdom Fungi; phylum Basidiomycota; class Agaricomycetes; order Agaricales; family Mycenaceae; genus Mycena; species Mycena filopes. The sequence continues at coordinate 38,314 of JARIHR010000190.1, read as the reverse complement.
TCGAAGCGGCCGGCGTTACGGGTGAGTTTGGAGGTCTATAGGTATGTACCTGCGTTCGCGATTGAAGAGGTTGCGCCCGAGGGGTGGTGGTAGTCGGGGAATTACGCTGAAGGTGGGGAGCCGTGTCGCGCTGGAGATGTGGAAGCGCGTCGCGCTGAAGGTGTGGAGCCGCTTCGCGATGAAGGTGTGGAGTTGCTTCGCGCTGAAGATGTGGGACTGCCTCGCGCTGACGCTGGGGGGCTGCGTCGCGCGGAAGGACTGGGGCTGCATCACGCCGACGGTCAGAGGGAAGAGGAAACTTCGAGGATGCGCTCGGAATTAGCTGGTCCAGGGTGTCAAGGATGGAGAAAGGTGAGTCTCGTCCGCGAGGAGGAGGGGGAGCGGCAGTTGGCCCCGGACGCTGCCACCTGAGATGAGAAGGAAGATCACTGGGGGAATGTGATGTTTCACGCGAACTCGCGTCTCGAGTCGGGAGATTAGGAGTAGCGGCGGCGGTGGGACGGTGAGGGTCGGTAGTTTCGGTCCGTTCGCCCCATCTCGTTCGAGGAACTATGGGGTCTGAATTTTGGGAATCATCTGCCTCCGAAGAGTCGACCAGAGACGCCCATCGTGTCCGCGCAGGGCTCGGAAGAGGCGCACTTCTCGCCTGGGGTCTTGGTGGCGAGGTGGCCGGTGAATAGGAAGGTTGTGAAAAAGTTGGCGCAGGTGTCGGGCGCGCCCATTTACTGGTAGCTTCCCTGGGCGGTAACGAAGGTCCCGGGGGGCGTGAAGGGTAGTGCACTGCAGATGGTGCTGGGGCAGGGGCAGGCGGTGCAGGTGCAGGTGCGCGGGCCCATTTACTGGTAGTCGCCAATCTAGTTCCCCATTTTGCGTCGAGTGAATCCGTGGCCGGTGATGCATGGCCAGAAAAAGAAGGGAGTGTACTGGGACCGGCCTGGGAGGAGGTGTCGGCCAAAGGCTGAGGTTTGGGTGCCCATTTGCTGCGAGCTAGAGCAGCAGCGCGTTCTGCCTGGGAGAGATCACTGGGAGCCTCGAAGTGGGGCTAACATATGTGTAAGGTGAAGTGGAGGTAAGGATGAGGATTTGAACTGACCTTTGTCTTTGCTGCGGTTGCTACAGAACGAACCGAGCATCTGCGGCGGACAGTGGGCACCACTACGAGCATCTACAGAGTTGACCGCTAAAGTTTCGCGCCTTCTTTACCCGACAACCTCCCGCAGTAACAATGATAAGCAAAGACGAATATTATTCAAAAATCGCAATTATATCTCTGAACCCAGGGCCGGTCTACTTAAGAGAGCTCACAAACCCATAGCTTTGTTGCTCGCGTCTAGAACAATTTCCTTGGAGCCAATCGTGCCGGTTCGCCCACCTACACCAAAAGTTAAACTGATGTTCCCGAGATCCTGTGTCGCGCGTTCCAGGATCGTCCAGCTTCGGTTATCTTGCTTTTTGAGGTTCAACTCGACCTACGCTCCGGTGGTGAGCAGGGGGTCCGCAGGGAAGACAGGGATTCCAAACCTTAGTGCCAAAGAATGTAAAGGACGAGGCGCTAGCATCAATCGGCCCAAATAATTCGATTGTCTTCGTAAATCTCTTCGAGCCAGGTAAATACAGGTCAAAAGATATCTGAGCAAGTCTCGGTCAGTAGATATGGTAAATCGATCGGAGCGCGTACTTGAGTTTGCTCAAAGTTGACCTGACTTCGCTCCTTGTCTACCTGCTTTGCAAAGATCGACACATGAACACGATCCACCGTCTGGTAGTGGTCGATGCGGCATGTTGTCATCTGCTCGGTCTGGAGGGATGAGAATACAGAGGCAAGTCGAGGGGGACAGTGAACACACCTCAGTCTTGGCCTCCTTGACCGCAAAGAGGTGGCGGCCCGTCTTGCAGCCCTCGATCTTCATAAACTCGTCAAATTCTAAAACACGGCGCTTGCAGCACAGATATCCCTAAAAGACGCGTCAACTGGAAAGCAAATCGCGTCGTAATGATCGTGTACCTTGCTACCTTCCCTGAAGATGGGCTAAGGAAACCGAGTTGAGATGTCACGGAAGCAACTATAGTGGGCTGCACTCACAGGCGATGGGTGGTAGGTGCATACGGTGCCCTCACCGTCACCGATCCTGTTAACTTCGTCGCTAACGAACGAGACGCTGCACCCCTTGTGTTTGCACGCAGTTCCAACGCTGACGGGGGTCTCTAGATCGTCTTCCTCCTCAACCACTGCCGGTCGCACCGCCGGGGTAGCCACAGCTTCTATCGGTTGATTGTGTATAGTCTGTTTCGGTGTGGTACTGGGGCCCGATGAATACACCTCCTGGCCCCCAGATTCAGTCGTCATCGTGAGATTTGCGGACGAAGAGGGTTTGGGCGCCTCCACTCGAGGTGCCTCATCGGTATGTCGTTCGGTTTGCGTGCATCCCTGAACGCGTCTCGCTTATGAATTGGGATAGCACCGAGATTGCGGCGCACAACTCACCGGAATTTTCATAAACTCGTCGAAGTCGAGGACAGGTTTGTATACCTCTGCGCAGCAAGACCAGGATTTGAGGCCCTCGTGAAAGACCTGTAGTGGATGAGTGCGACGCCTCCTGCGGAATCGCGCTGCGCACCGGTGCACCGGGATGGAATGTGCAGCTCTCTGCGACATCCCCAGAGAATTCGCGACCGCAGCCTTTGCGGGTACAACGAGGCATGATGAATTCAACACAGAATCGATAAACAAGGTTTCTGTCTGAGCGGGAGATCAATGCTGATGTAATTGCGGGGACGGATACCGAGAATTCCAGAAAATTCGCTCTGCCTCGCTTGGAGGCTCTAATGAGAGTAGTAACATTCTTCCGTAGATCGTGGCTCCGGTACTGTGCCAGTATCCATATTTTATTATTCCCATCATTGTGGAACAAGTTAATTTAAACTCCGCTCGAAATTCGACTCCGCGGCACTAAACCGTTCATGTTCAGGCAAAGAACTCGCGGGCACGGGAATGTCCTTCGGTTCGACGTCATAGTGAATATTTGGGCTGAACTCATGCATTCCGTGAGCCAGAGACGCTCTAAAGAAAGCATTACGATAGCCAGTCGTCAAACCGCCCTTCTATGCCATTCATGCCATAGGCGGGCCGGCGAGTGTCCAATATTGGTCTTTATTATCACTTTGAAGACGAAGGGATGCTTCAAAGTGTCGATTGGTGCAGCGGAAATGGAGTCCCGGAGTGCTGAGCACAGAAGGTGAGCATACGACTGGAGGAACATGAGCCGTAACTCGGAAGACTTCTTGGAAGAGATAGAAATGGAGCCTAGAATGGCCGAAAGGGCACTGACAGACGAAAGGGTTAGTTTTATTTTGATGAAGTGCCACGATGTTCGAAGTCGATTGGGAAGGCCCTTTTAGAAACGACTTTGTGAGCAAAGATAAGGGTTTCAAATGAAGGTGGAACAAGATCGCGGGATGAGGGCGAAAGTTGAAGCGTGGCGGCGTGCACCCGAGCTTGCTTGGAATACCCTGTCGCCTGGTAGCCGGGTCCGTCGCCTGCAGTTTTCATTTGCTCCGAATGGAGACGCAGCAGCCTCAGTCACTAGTGTCAACGGTGTGCATCAGATTTCGATTTCTGTGTGTTTCAACAGTCTGAACCACGGTGGTATAACCAACCTCGAGATAAATGATATCCCAAGATTCCCGACGCTAAAGACCTCGCAGACCAGGCCGTCGAGGGAGAGCGAAGTTTGCTGCCTGTTAAGAAACGCTTGAGAAGTTGCACCCCAGCGCCGACATTCGGGAAGCCGATCGGGCCCATTTAGCACCATGGCTGTTCTACCGTAGGAGCCGAGGCGAGCATGAAGCAGGGTCTGCGAGCCGTTTATGAAGCATCTTCGAAAGGAGATAGAATGAACTCAACTATGAACTGAGGCCAGAATCGTATGCCTGGTAGACAAGGAAGCCTACTCCCCACGGGCCAACACGAGCCAATGTTCTCAGGACGCCGTACATCCTTCGTTGCCAGTCCCTTGCAGCAGGAGGGTTGCTGGCGCTCGCAGCGGTGGGGTCACGAAACAGGCAGAGGAACCCTTCTTCCCGTATCTTGCGGGTGACGAGAACAACAGGAGAGCAATATTCCTGGTTGGATAGTACGTTCAAGCGTGCGGCGTGGCGAGCAACGTCCCATGGTCGTCCGATGACTTCATACGACAGCCCTGCAGCGACCTGTAGTGCACGTTGAGAGAAAAGTCCAAATGGGTCAGGACGAACTTGCCCCGCCAGTAACCAGCGTCAGTCCCTGTACAAATGGCGGAAGATGTTTGATGTGACCCGTGGCTTCAGCAGATCGGGTTGCGTCTTGAGTTAAAGCCTTGACCCTGAGCGCGATCCGGCGAGTGATCTCGAATATTGCAAAGAACGCAGCAAAGCCTGTCAGAGGAACTGAGTCGCGTGTTTACCCTGCGAAAGAGAAAGCGCGCCTGTTACATCCTTGCCGAGGGTGTATCCAAGACCGTTCCACCCGCGCCCGGCCATATCACCGACCTCTTTCATCCAGTTTCTTACCTTTCTAATTTCCTCTATGGTCTCGTTTCGTGAAGAGGTAGACGGAGCCGAGCCGCGAAATACTGCTTTCCATGCATGGGACCATGAATTCTTAGCTGTACCACCCTCAACCAGGAGACGGACATTTTCTGCTGGTGCAGAAACCACAGCTGCGGTCGGACGGAATTAAGCACTTGATGCCCACCGCGAGGATATTTACCGTACCTTGCGTTCCTCCGGCAAGCGCTCCAGCCAGGGCTGCCATTGAAGTCGGATGGGCTCCAAGATGGGGTTGTAGCACCGCAGATGCCTCGGAGTAGCTGGCCCAAAGAACGGTACCGAGAAGCGCATTTACGGCCATCGGCGGAAGAAAATGCTTGGGTATAATGGCGAAGCCCTGCGTCTTCACCAAGGACGATAAATATGAGGCGCTCAGCGACGCCCCATGTTGTGTAGCCAGACCTGAACATCGGGTCGGGATTCCTGCCAGTGCCACAATAGAGGAAAGGAGCCGATACCTCTGAGGGAGTGCCAGCCACTGACTTTCGATGATTCAATTCGAGAACTCTGGCGACAGGAAGACTGGCCAACCTTTAGACGGACGAAATAAGCGCACAGGGCGCGAAAAATACAACGCCAACGCCCTGGTGCTTGTACGGGCGACGGCCGCTTGAAAACTACCCTGCGAGTCTACCCAGCTGTGAGTTTTTAAAGTACAAGAACATGGAGACTGCACACCGGCGGCGGGTGGCTCGACCGCTGGGCGACTCGACGCGTCGGTTTTCGGCATCACTCAAGTCGTTGCGATCAATTTAAGCTTGCCAGAAACGGACGAGATCGGCATTCGGGCCGTGATTCAGCTTGAATTCAGTAGACTCTATTGCGTCTGCTGTACATATCGACGAGTGTACATGTAAGGACGGTGTGGTGATATACTAAGTAAAAATGACATGTAGATACGACAAAAGCCCTGGACCAATATATCGAGCTAGAATTGATACAGCAGGGAACGAGATATCAAGTAGATGAGTATGTGGTTGGGTGCGGTAAGTGATACAGTTGCATAAGAACGGGAGCCAAAGAAATATGCGGCGGATGCTATAATGAGGGGAGGAAGAGACGGACTACCAAACGGCGGGGATAGCATAGGCAAACATTTTAGCCTTGAGCGGATGTATCGGCGGCAAGTCGACCGCCAGCGCGAGTTTAGGCGAATCATAAGGCCGGGTGGGCGGTGGCGGAATGGAGGAGGCAGGCAATGGCGTGTTGGAATATCTGGGGCGAGGCGTGGGGGATGTCGGATTGTCGGACAAAGGGGGGACGCTAGGTGGCGGTGGCTGGCTAACTGGGCCCGTGGTGGAATCGGGCTCGGGAATGGTGGCGGGGGCGGCGCGCTTCGACACCATGTGCAAAGAATAGGTGGGGTAGGGACCCTTTGAGCCAGGGGGAAAGTCCCGCTGGACCATGGCCTCAAAGTTAGACAATATGGGGTTGTCGACGGTGAGTTCCCAATCGAGATAACTGCACATCTCGCGCTCCATCTGGTTTATCTCGCGGAGAGTAAACATGCCCTGGGCGACGATGCTCCACGATTTATTCGAGTAGGTATCGTCACAGATGACCTTTGAGGCGATCATGAAGGAGGAGATGAAGAGACGGTGGCCGGATGAGCCGCGCGCGAGGGGGAAGTGCGCTTTCAGGCGCTGCAGCAAGACGAGAGCCGCATAAGTGACGGCTTGATGCAGCTTGGTGCGGTGGAGGGCATATGCAATAAAATAGGGCAGCTTAGCCTGCGGATGGTTATATTGCGGGGGGAAGGGGGGACATGCAAAGAGGTGCGTGATGAACCGTGCGCTGAGCTGAGCGATGTATTCGTAGCCATAGTAGGGGTCCGTCTTTGGGGGCTGGGATTGGGGGGGAGGGACAGAGCCTGAGGTTGTGGGCCGAGATCGGGGGTGAGGGACAGAGACTGAGGGTGTGGCCATTATTACGAGGGACGGTGAGTAGTCGGAGCCATAGACAACAGGACATGGCCATATTTAAAGGAATGGCAAGTGGCGAAAGCAGTGTATGTGGCGAGTGGACGAGTTTGGGACGAGTGGTATCCGAATGCGGCAAGCGCCACGATCATCAACAGGGTTCTTGCGAACCGTCATGTTGCGAAAGTCTCTCCAAGCGCTACCTCGCCATCGCGACTTTACTTTCCTCCCTGCCTTCTTCTCTCTGGTAGAACAACGTGTTCTCCTAACCACCGCCCTTCAAAAATTAGATGCGATGGAGACCATTCAAAATCGTCGCCGGAGGAAGACATTACTTCGAGCTGGTCGACCTACACTCCCCCCTAATCCATCGAACCCACTACATGATGCCTTCTTTCCCGACGAATACTACGAATTTCAGGAGGTACTCGAATAAACTCATTGAACCAGTCATGCTCAGTTCAAATTCAATACGCTCAACAGGGACATTTCGACGGAGTCATCCACAATTTCCGTGAAATGCATCTCACTTCTTGGCCAACTTCCGATGTTCCAGAGCTCTCGCCGATTCTGGGCCGCCTTAACTCGTTGTTTCCAGCTCAAGATGTTCAAACCCACCTTTTGCACCTGGCCTCGACTGGGGAGATACACCCGCATGTCGATAATCTGTCCGCCAGCGGAACCTGGATCCTGGGCGTGAGCCTTGGCTCCGAAAGACTACTTCATCTTGAGGGTCAAGACGCAGATACCGACTCTTTCGACGTCCTACTACCTTCGGGAAGTGTTTATATCCAACGGCGCGTTGCGGGCACCTCGCACACGGCAACCATTATCCTGATATTCTTATTCAGCGAAAGTTTTCGATTTGGATATAAACACTCCATTCCACTGAACGGCACTTACGAAGGTCGTGAAATTCCAGGAGGGCAACGACTCAGCATAATGATACGAGTACGTGGGCGACCTGCACTGCCAACCTAACTCACTGCTCTAAGGATCGGCTACCTGCTTCAATACGAACGGTTTGAATGCGTTAGATTTCGGTATCAATCGACCCGATATCCCTACGTCGTATGGTTATATACCACCGGATGTCAAACTGCCCAACTCTGCGCATAGTCTCGCTCCGACATCGTTGGAAAACCCAATACCATCTCATTCTCTTGCGAGCGGCATAGTGCCCTCTTCCGCTGGTGCGCGTTTGGATTTTCGACTCACCAGATAAATTAGAACACGCCTGACTCGGCCGCCACCGCGAGCAGCCGCATCAATGCGAGACGATGCGAGGTCGCCCCAGGGCCCAGGCAAGGGCGGTCCCGATCTTCTTGGCAATGCTTCTAAAAGCCAAGCAGGTTATCCTCATGTTATTTCTAATTTGGTGTCGACTCGTCATTTTCACGGTTTTACCGTTCAGAGGCTTTACGAAATGGCTTCAATTGGGTATTGGCCGATCATGATCATATACCCTCGCAAGTTGGGATTCTCCTCTCGATGCGCGAGCTTGTCTCAAGCGGTACTTGCCGCGTGTCGGACCAATCTCACAGGTTTCTTTTCGCGTTCGGCGGACAGCTCGGCCGGTCCCGGGGTATGTGGATTCCCCACAACTCCCCCCGATTTTTATTCAGTTGAGAACCAATCTGATTCGGGCCTAGATTTACTTCCGTGCCGCGGCAGGCGAGAATACACACCGTTCGGTGTTCTGGCGGGTTCTGGCCGTTGATCAACAGTGATCGTCGCTTAGAGTTACTTTTTTTGCTCATTTCATCCGTGCCTTTTCTAAACAAAACCCGAACTCAAGCTTCGGCATTCGTGAGCCGGATGCGAGGTGCGCCTCAAAGATTTCCACCTGGGAGAGGTGTGCGAGCGTCGCTGGTGCTAGGAAGCTGCAAGAAGTCTAGAACTGCAGCGAGAGGTTCCGTGAGCCCGTAACTCGGCGCCTCGGAGGAAATGGCAGGTCAGCTTTTGCCTAATTCTGATTGCCCGGTAAAATCTGTCGCGTCGGCATGAGGTGTGTTTGCAACTTTTGGGGTACAAACAATTTCCAGGTACATGCATGGAAGGAGATAGCGCTACAATCTAGGTTTGTTGTCCAAGCGTCGAGGGATGGCGTAATACAAATAAAATACAGGTTGAAATGCAGGACGCGTGCATGTGGAAGGACCTCGGGAGGATGGCTAGGTGACTCGTTGTACGCTTGAAATCCTGCAGTCTCGAGTCAGCGTTATATAACAGATTGAAAACGGCGCATACGGTAGAGTGATCGTCGCGTTAGAAGCGGTGCGAATATCTACGACGACGGATCCCTATGAAATATTAATTCAACAAGTTACGAAGAGATACTCATACTAACATCGTCCAGACGACGTATACTGCGGACCGTCCCGTACACCGTTCTGCCGTTACCATCCCAATAAAAAATCTGGGTGTTGACCTGGGTAAGAAGCGTTATTGAGGGATATTGGACGGGCTGGTGGTATCGCACCTGAATATTGGTGCTCATAGCCAAAATAGTAGGGACGCGGAGGCTGCAGCTGCAGCTGCGCAGGGGTATGTGGGCTGGTTTTCTGAGGACTTGGGCTTTGAAGAGCATCGTTCTTGACGAGTTTATAACGGTCAAAGAAACATGTCCAGAGTCAGAGAGAGAAACTATTCAAGGACTCCTCGATCGAATACGAGAGAGGTTGCTTCGGAGACAGGAAAGTCGGTGATAGGATATCTGTGGCAAGATCGTCGAAGGGAGTAGATCTCGCTTCAGGGCTTCGATCCAGCAGAGGCTTTTCGCACAAGAAAACGATGTCACCAGGAAAGAAGCATAGCCAACCGCAGAATGAAAGTGGGGGGCCGATCCAGCGTCAAACATCGGCTAAAGTTCCCAAGGATGATACGCGAGGTTACAGCGCCCACTGGTGAGCAATCGATCTTGGATGAAGCGAGAGTCGGTGTGAAGGCAGGGGGGTGGAAGATGAAATCAGACGCGTCAGAGATAAAGTCGTCGAAGAAGACCACAGAGGACACGAGTTGATGGAGAATATCGACGTAACGACTGCAAAAAGTCGCAGAGTGTGTAGAAACCCACGGCCGCTGGAAATTCGAGGGCACATGGTCGTGCTATTAGCACCGTTGATGAGTAGACGCTGTATTTCATCCTGGACTGGCTCGATCCACATTAAGTAAGGCGTGGCCGCGGCAACCAGGGCCTTTCTGGGATTAGTTCGACCACAATCCGAGGATGGTAGAAAGAAAGATACATGATTGTTTGTTTCCCAGGCTAGTAAACAACGCCTTCATTCACACTCCGCGACATTGCCTTGCCTCGCAGCGATAAAGCCTCCTGGTTTGAATGCCTGCACCCACATTGGTTTCCAAGGGCAGTCCAGCAGCACCCCGACATGACATGTCCGTTATCCTCGTGACGGGCTCCTACGACCATGAAATACGCTTCTGGGAAGCCTGGAGCGGCATATGTTCCCGCACAATAGCTAGAACAGGGGAGGCTGGAGTGCGTGCCTTCATTCATCGCGATCCAACGATCATACCGACATATCTTCTGTTCAGCAAGTCAACCGCCTTGCGATATCGCCCGAGTGAGTCCAAAACCTCGGTTCACTTGGTTATATCCAACGGTTTACAGCAAGCGACTACTCGCCGCTGCCATTCACAAGAAGGTGAACATCTATGAGATAGGAAGTGCATCGTCCGACCCCGTACGTGCCATTCTCCCGTTTCCCCGACTCTCAGTGACAGAAGTAGATTGTCACTTTTGAAGGACATACCCTCAATGTAACCTCCATCTGCTTCCACAGTGAGGGGAAGTGGCTCGTTACCGGCAGCGAAGATGGAACTATCAAAATATGGGATCTTCGGTGCGCCACCTCTGTGTTTCTGGTATTTGTGGAACTGACCGCTTCTAAAGCACCTCGCACTTACATCGCACGTATGACAATTCTGCTCCAGGTATTTCATTTCGCACTGTTGTTATTTCGGGACTCACCTCTTCCAGTGAATGATGTATGCGTCCACCCAAACCAAGGCGAGCTCATATCCTGCGACCAAGCGGGGAGTATCAAGCAGTGGGACCTATCCGAGAATATCTGCTCCCATGAACTCGTGAGTGTCTCCTCCTTCAGACCCCTCACTGTATTCATTGGTTGCGAAGACACCGGCAGGCGACGTCCCTATTCGATCGGTCAGCCTCGCCGCTGACGGGTCCATTCTGGTGGCTGGAAATAATAAAGTTGGTGTCTTTGCTTGACCATAACCGTTGCGGCGAACGTGCTTACAATCTGCAGGGCAAATGTTATGTTTGGAAGGTGAACGACGAGGGCTCCAACCTTCCCCGCTTCCAAGCCGTAACGAAATTCCACGCCCACAATAAATACTTGACCCGATGTCTACTGAGCCCGGACGCGAAGTAGAGAAGCTCTTCTGTTTCATTCGCCCTCTGATTAAATGCTTCCCCAGATATCTTGCGACATGTTCTGCAGATACCACCGTCAAAATCTGGTCCATATCCCAGAACTACGAATTCAAGCAAGAGAAGGTTCTTGTTGGTCACCAACGATGGGTTTGGGACTGCGCGTTCAGCGCCGATTCCGCTTACCTGGTGACAGGTGCGGTCGACATTTGGGGTCCTAATAATCAGACTGACATCCATCAGCCTCGTCTGACCACACCGCTCGCCTTTGGGAAATGGCGTCTGGTGAAAGCGTACGGCAATACAATGGTCATCATAAGGGTGTGTGGTACTTTCTCCTTTCCGACCCTACTAACACTCTGTGAAGCGGCTGTTTGTTGTGCGCTGCACGACGGTGCAAGTTGATTCGCTTTCGGTCATGTACCAATTGTTTTAGTGTCACTGAGGCATGCATGTATTTCTATCCTGCCGTTCAAGACGACCTCGGACATCGGACACTGTCCAGTATACTTTTACCTGTCCAACGTATTTATGGCTAAGCCAATCAAGGTGGCAGTACGCAGAATCCTGCGTGTTGTGCGGTACCTGACAACTTCATTATCAGCTGAGATTCTTTGCAGAAATAGCGTTCCACAAAGAAATGAAGTTGTCTACAAAAACCGCCGCCTTGTCCATCGACTACCCTGCGGATGATCCTCGGAAAGATGTTCTCCAGTACACATGTTTTATGGCGGAGGACGGACACCCGCCCGACCTCTTTCAGGGGAGTTTTTGGCTGACAAACCGGTACCCTCGTATTTACTCGCTGCGTCCTTTTTGCCTGTGGTACATTCCCAAGTGGCCATTATTTTCCCATCGAGTTCCACTGCGGTTTTGTTGTCAGTGCATGTAACTTGACTTGGGATGAACTTGGCATCGCTGCATTAATTACCCGTCGGCCGACGTCGGTGCTATCTCCGATCGGTTCCGTCGGCCGGTCACGGCAGGAAACGGAACCAATGAAATGACTTGAATTAAGCCGCTTTTCTTCCTCCTCCCACCATCTCTGCCAGAGGTTTCATGGCCAACGTCCCTCGCGTTGACCACCTCCCAAATGACTTGCCCCTAGTCTCAGAGACCGCATCGCCGGAAAATATCAGTAGCTTCAATGCCGTCCAGCGTGATCCCTCATCCTGGGCCGGCGCTCTCCCAGCAAACCAAGGCTTGTACTCGAACGAGAACGAGAAAGACTCTTGCGGCGTCGGCTTCATCTGCCATGTAAAGGGCCAGCCAAACCACAAGATCGTCTCCGATGCCCGCCAACTGCTCTGTGCCATGACCCACAGAGGAGCGACTGGTGCGGACAGTCGCGACGGCGATGGTGCGGGGGTTATGACGGCGCTTCCCCACGCCTTCTTCAAGCGTGAAGTTGAAAGAGACATCGGCAGCACTCTTCCTGAGATCGGGGAGTACGCCAGTGGTAACGTTTTCTTCAAGCCCAACGATCCCGTTCAGCTCCAAAGCTATCAGGGCGTCTTCGCAAAGATCGCCGCCGATCTAGGCCTCCGCGTCCTCGGTTGGAGACAAGTGCCCACCGACGGAACCATTCTCGGCCCCGCCGCAACTAGCAAAGAACCTGCCATCTACCAGCCGTTCGTCGTCCTCAAAGCTCATTACGGTGACGGCAACGTGAGCCAAGGTGGAACGCTCGACGCAAAACATTTTGAGCGTCAGCTCTATGTTCTCCGCAAGCACGCAACGCATAGCATGTTTGTGACTTTGCTCTTTAACGATCTTCAATCCAAGCTCAATTTTTTTAAATTATCGTTACAAGTACGCTTGCTAAAGGCTTCTACGTTTGCTCGTTGTCCTCCAAGAACATTGTTTATAAGGGCCAGCTTACCCCGCCCCAAGTTTACAATTACTACCACGATCTCAATCATGTCCTATATCAGTCGCACTTCGCGTTGGTCCATTCGCGCTTTTCGACAAACACATTCCCGAGTTGGGACCGCGCTCAACCCATGAGATGGGCCGCACACAACGGTTAGTTCCTCAACTATCCCCATGCAACTACGGTTATGAACTTTTCCTCTCTCAGGCGAGATCAACACCGTCCGTGGGAACAAGAACTGGATGCGCGCTCGCGAGGGTGTCCTCTCATCTCAGCATTTCGGCGACCAGCTCGATCTTCTCTATCCCATCATCGAAACCGGTGGATCCGACTCCGCTGCCTTCGACAACGTCCTCGAACTTCTTGTTGTCAATGGCGTCGTTACTTTGCCCGAGGCCGTGATGATGTTGGTTCCAGAGGCTTGGCAAGGGAACGAGAATATGGAGCCCGAGAAAAGAGCGTTTTACAACTGGGCTGCCTGTCTTCAGGAACCCTGGGACGGTCCTGCGCTCTTCGCGTTCAGCGATGGTCGCTATTGCGGCGCTAACTTGGACCGAAACGGGCTTCGGCCTTGTCGGTTCATTGTGACGAACGACGACATTATGATCTGTGCGTCCGAGGTCGGGGCTCTGTACGTGGCGCCAGAGAAGGTCGTGCAGAAGGGCCGTCTCAAGCCTGGTCGCATGCTTCTTGTGGATACGTTGGAAGGGAGAATAGTTGACGACAAGGAGCTGAAGCGGAATACTGCGGCCAAACAAAACTTTGCTTCGTGGGTCGAAGCTCACGTTTTGCATGTTCCCAATATCATCAAGCGCGTGAAACGGAGCAACCTCCGGCTCGATGTTGTCCTGGACGATACCACCCTCAGCACCGACCCTAAGCTGTTGGCGTTCGGGTTCACTGTCGAACAGCTCAACCTCCTCGTTCTTCCCATGCTCTCCGAAGGAAAGGAGGCGCTCGGTTCCATGGGGAACGACGCGCCTCTCGCGGCTATGGCTACCCAACCCCGCATCATCTACGACTACTTCCGTCAACTGTTTGCTCAGGTTACCAATCCCCCAATCGACCCTATTCGGGAGAGCATCGTCATGTCCTTGGAGGCTTATGTCGGTCCAGAGGGAAACTTGCTCGAGATGAAGCCTGAGCAATGTCACCGCATCCTTCTTCCATCCCCTCTTATTTCTATCGAGGAGATGAACGCGATGAAGAACCTCAAAATCGCGTACGACAGCTGGCCATCACGCACTATTGACATCACCTTCCCCAAAGAGGAAGGACTGCCTGGATATCAGCTTGCGCTCGAGCGGGTATGCAGCGAAGCAACACAGGCCATCGACGATGGAATCAAGGTCGTCATCTTGTCCGACCGCGCTACCGGCGCGTCTCGCGTTCCGCTCTCGGCCTTGGTGGCCTGTGGTGGCGTCCATCACCATCTCGTCTTACAGAAAAAGCGTGCGAAAATAGCCCTTATGCTCGAGACCGCCGAGGCTCGTGAAGTTCATCATCTTTGTGTTCTCGTGGGCTATGGCGCTGACGCTATCTGCCCGTGGTTGATGATGGAGACCATCCACAAAATCGGCCGGGAGAAACTGTGCGTCTAAATTTACTCGATTGATTCATATCATTCACACCTTTCGTTCGTAGCGTCAAAGGCAATCAGACCGTCGCCCAACTCATGGAGAACTACCGTCATTCCGCGGACAATGGCATACTCAAGGTCATGTCCAAAATGGGTATCTCCACGCTCCAGTCGTACAAGGGCGCCCAGATCTTCGAAATCCTCGGGTTGCACAACCAAGTCGTCGATCGCTGCTTCATCGGCACCGCCAGTCGTGTCCAAGGCGCTACCTTCGACCTGCTCGCTATGGACGCGTTCGAGCTGCACGAGCGTGGCTGGCCGTCTCGCGAAACCATCCTCCCTCCCGGAATGCCCGAGTCTGGCGAATACCATTGGCGCGATGGCGGCGAAGCCCACATCAACGACCCCTCCGGTATCGCTAACCTGCAGGACGCTGTGAGGGAGAAGAACCAAACCGCTTACGACGCCTACTCTCGGAACGCGACTGAACAGACCAAAAGCGTCCAGCTTCGTGGTCTTCTAGAATTCCGCTACGAGAGCGCCACGGCAATTCCCATCGAACAGGTGGAGCCGTGGAATGAAATCGTGCGCCGGTTCGTCACTGGTGCCATGTCTTACGGGTCGATTTCTATGGAAGCGCATTCTACCCTAGCCGTTGCCATGAATCGCCTCGGAGGCAAATCGAACACTGGTGAGGGTGGCGAAGATGCGGAGCGTTCCATCGTGCTCAACAACGGGGACACTATGCGGTCCGCAATCAAGCAAGTGGCTTCTGGGCGCTTTGGTGTCACTTCCAATTATCTGGCTGATGCGGACGAGCTTCAAATCAAAATGGCGCAAGGGGCGAAGCCCGGTGAGGGCGGCGAACTTCCCGGCCATAAGGTCTCTGGCTCCATCGCGAGAACCCGTCACTCGACTGCTGGCGTTGGCCTCATCTCCCCACCTCCCCACCACGACATCTACTCTATCGAGGATTTGAAGCAGCTCATCTATGATCTCAAGTGCTCGAACCCCCGTGCCCGCATATCCGTCAAGCTCGTTTCCGAAGTCGGCGTTGGCATTGTGGCCAGCGGTGTCGCAAAGGCAAAAGCGGATCATATCTTGATTTCCGGCCACGATGGCGGCACCGGCGCCTCTCGGTGGACAGGAATTAAGTATGCTGGCCTTCCTTGGGAGTTGGGTCTTGCCGAAACCCACCAGACCCTCGTCTTGAACGATCTCCGAGGTCGGGTCACCGTTCAGACGGACGGCCAGATCCGAACAGGTCGTGATATTGCCATCGCTTGTTTACTCGGCGCTGAGGAGTGGGGCTTCGCCACCACACCGCTGATCGCCATGGGTTGTATCATGATGCGTAAATGCCATTGTATGTCCTTTCTGCCGCCTGTCGAACCCAATCGCTAACATCTCACCTTAGTGAATACCTGCCCAGTCGGTATCGCGACTCAAGATCCGCAGCTTCGAGCCAAGTTCGCTGGTCAGCCGGAACAGGTCATCAACTTCTTCTATTATCTTGCAGAAGAGCTGCGCGGCTATATGGCCAAACTTGGTTTCCGTACAATCAATGAGATGGTTGGTCGGGCGGATATGCTGAAAGTCGACGAGAAGCTCCGCACCGTCAAAACCGCGCACCTTGATCTCTCGGCCGTCCTCAAACCCGCGTGGCAGATGCGCCCCGGCGCCGCTACCTATCGTGTGCGCCAACAGGACCACAAGCTCTACATTCGTCTCGACAACAAATTCATCGACGAATCGGAACCGGCGCTCACCAAGGGACTTCCCGTTCGGATCGACTGCGACGTCACCAATACCGACCGTGCGCTCGGAACATCTTTGTCGTACCGCATTTCCAAGCTCTACGGCGAGGAAGGTCTTCCCAAGGACACTATCCATATCCGCATGAAAGGCTCTGCTGGGCAATCCTGCGGCGCGTTCCTCGCCCCCGGAATCACCATTGAGCTTGAGGGCGACGCCAACGACTACGTTGGTAAGGGCTTATCCGGCGGTCGTCTGGTCGTTTATCCCCCGAAGCAATCAACCTTCAAGGCCGAGGAAAACATCATCATCGGAAACGTTTGTTTATATGGCGCGACCTCCGGCGAGGCATTCATTCGTGGTATCGCCGCCGAACGATTCGCCGTCAGGAACTCGGGGGCGAATGCTGTTATCGAAGGCACTGGTGATCATGGATGCGAATACATGACGGGTGGTCGGGTAGTAGTTCTCGGAACGACTGGTCGCAACTTCGCTGCGGGAATGAGCGGCGGAATCGCGTATGTTCTCGACACTGCCCACACCTTCTCGTCCAAGGTCAACATGGAAATGGTCGAGCTCGGCAAAGTGACAGATCCCCGCGAAATAGCCGCCCTCCGGAGCCTCATCGAGGACCATCGCCACTATACAGGCTCTGAAGTCGCTGATCGCGTTCTCCACGATTTCCACCATCTTCTCCCTCTCTTCGTTCGCGTGATGCCCTCCGATTATAAACGGGTATTAGATGAACAAGCAGCCAGAGAAAAGGAGGAGAAGATGCGCCAGAATGTTATCGACTTGGTCCCGTCTCGCACCGCCAGTCAAGTCGACCTTGCGTCTGAGGGACTGGAGGACATTCTTTCCAGACCGCCTCTTTCGGCCGCGCCATCCAGTTCCTTCTCCTCGCGGTCTCGCCACGAGCCCTCGGTCGTGGACCTGGAAGACTCCCTTGTAGATGACTCCACTACCAAACAGCGGCTTAACAAGCTCGACAAAACCCGAGGCTTCATGAAGTACAAACGCCTCGGCGAGGCCTACCGTCCTCCTCGCAAACGCGTCAAGGACTGGAAAGAGATCTCGGGTCGTCTTACCGAGAGCGAACTCAAGTACCAATCCGCTCGGTGCATGGACTGCGGCGTTCCCTTCTGCCAGTCGGACTCTGGTTGCCCCATTTCCAACGTCATCCCCAAGTGGAATGATCTCGTATTCAAGGGTCAATGGCAGGACGCACTGAACCGGCTGCTCCTGACAAACAACTTTCCCGAATTTACTGGACGCGTCTGTCCTGCTCCTTGCGAAGGTGCCTGCGTCCTCGGCATCAACGAGCTTCCTGTCGGCATCAAAAGTATCGAGTGTGCCATCATTGACAAGGTCAGTCTTCCAACTGGGTTGAAGACCATCGCTCATGATTATGCAGGGTTTCGAGATGGGCTGGATGGCCCCCAATCCTCCCTCTTTCCGTACCGGAAAGAAGATCGCTGTCATTGGCTCTGGACCTGCCGGTCTCGCTTGCGCTGACCAGCTCAACAAGGCGGGTCACTTGGTAACTGTGTACGACCGGAACGACCGCATGGGTGGCCTCCTCATGTATGGCATTCCAAAGTAAGTGTCTCCACTTTTTTTTTTGGTCTCTGCTAACGGATATCTGGCAGCATGAAACTTGAGAAAACTGTCGTTCAACGCCGTCTTGATTTGATGGCAGCAGAGGGCGTCGTAAGTAGTATTTCGGACTCTTATCATCGGCAATTAATCCCCTTGTAGACTTTCATCCCCAGCGCGAACGTCGGGGTCGACGTTGAAGTCAGTGACCTGCAAAACGAGAACGACGCCGTCGTAATCTGTACCGGTGCAACTTGGCCCCGCGACCTCAAAATTCCCAATCGCGAGGTCGCCGGGATTCACTTTGCGATGGAGTTTTTGCAAGTCAGTTGTGATTGCGACATCCTAGCACTGTATCATCTAACGAAACGCACAGATGAACACCAAATCTTTGCTCGATTCTGACTTGCAGAATGGGAACTACATCAACGCCAAAGGCAAGGATGTAATTGTCATCGGTGGAGGTGATACCGGTAACGATTGCATTGGAACTTCGATGAGACACGGTGCCAAATCCGTCACCAACTTTGAGCTCCTCCCTCAGCCGCCTGTTGCCCGGGGTAGAGACAATCCCTGGCCCCAGTGGCCCAGGTTCGTTAATTTGTTTTACATGGTGACTCACCAGACTAATTGCCGCCTTAGAATCTTCCGAACTGACTATGGCCATACCGAGGTCGCAGCCCACTTTGGGAATGGTACGGTGCTTCTACTTCATCTTGTTCACGATATCGACCTGTTCCGTTTCAGATCCCAGGGAGTACTGTATCTCGACCAAGGATTTCGTTGTCGACGAAGAGGGAAACCTCAAGGGCCTCAACACTGGTCAGCTCCACTCAATCCGTTGGCGGCAATTTGCTCACTGTTATCGTCTAGTCCGTGTCGAGTGGACGAAAGACAGCGGAGGTCGGTGGAAGATGGAAGAAGTTCCTGGATCGCAGAAGTTCTTCCCGGCGCAACTCGTCTTCCTCGCCCTTGGGTTCTTGGGTCCTCAGGTGGAAGTTATCAAAGCACTCGGTGTCAAGCAGGACGCCCGGTCCAACATCCAAACCCCGAACAAGGTTCGTGCGATTGTTGGCCCACATGTACCATCCTAATTCTTTGATCTAGAAATACAGCACCAATGTCGAGGGTGTATTTGCCGCTGGTGATTGTCGGCGTGGCCAGTCCCTGATTGTTTGGGGAATTAAGTATGCTTCTTTTCGTGTTTCGGTTGTTCAATCGCTCATTGTCTACATAGCGAGGGCCGCGGTGCTGCAGCTGAAGTGGACTCCTGGCTCAGTTCGGGAAGCACTCGACTTCCATCCGCCGGAGGAATCAAGACCAGAGTCAGTTCACCTTTTTCTTGAAATTCAAGAGCGTCTTCTCACACATTCGATAGGTTTTCGTTCCTCCTCCCAGTAAACTGGCCGGGGAAGTCGCCGCGTAATGTCGATATGCTATTTATGTTCATGGTCTCGCTGGTCCCCACCCCATGTATATAGCCCGAATGTATCTACGTTTTCAAGGAATGTTTGTACGTAAATTGAATTAGCATCCGAAATTGGCATCCGAAACTCCGAAACAATCCGAAGCAAGCAAGACTCAATAAACGCGTCGCGTCGACGACTCGAACGTCCTTCCTGGCGCACTCATGTATTATCTTTCGCTTAGTTTAATTTCGACCGGTGTGCACTGGCTCTCGAGTGATGTGACCTGGATTATTATTCAACGACTTCCAGCAGGGGTCCAATCACTTTGAGCGGCAACTACGCGTCGTAGCCTGGAGGCGGCGCTGTTGCGTCCCACAACCTAACCGATTTCATCAGATAATTCTCGGTCTAATCCGCCGTACTCACGTTGGCTCCTGCCCCAATGGAGTCGTCCATCCGCAGTCCTTCGTCGTGCACACCCACAAGGCCTCCTCACTCGACGATACAGGTAAGAACATTACGATAATCTCCTTTGTGCTTGTGCTAGAAAATACAGATGCTGCAATCCCATTAGCAGATATCAAGATATGTTCACCACTAAACTCACCTTGTTTGCATTTAGGGCACTCCTGGGCTGTCTGCTCGCCGTTGGGCTTCACCTGCGTTTCATAGCCAAAAACCACTTGAAAACGGGTGAGATGCGCGAGCGCGGCAGTGGAGGATGAAGCTTACAGGGACGAAGGCCCGACATGATTCAACAGAGAGATTGGAAGAGTTGAGTGGATGGTATGGTGGTTATCTTGGAAGCGTCAGTGCATTTAAGTACCTGCGTCGGAGGCGATAACATGCAATTCAATGAGATCGCGTGCGCTGAATTGCGGCGCAGCGCCCATCATCAAGAACTGACAACTGCCTGCGCAGACAACCAGCGAGGTGAAAAGCAGTTCAATACAGTAGAAATACAAGGAACAGACTGCGCGTGTGCATATGGAATGTCCAAGGCTCCAGAAATACCATCACTTTTGCGGGCTCTGGAGGTAACCGGGTTGATAGCTATTCGGTGGGCTGGGCTGCACCTGGTTCACGTAGCCAGGCTGATAACCACCACCCTGGTAGCTCGGCTGACTCTGGGGAAACCCAAACGCGACAGGGGGCTCAAAATGACTGGAAGGCGTGTAAATGATACTACATAGGGGAAGGGAAGATGAGTGGCTTACCCTGCAGCATGCGGTGCCATCCAATGGCAAATCTGGCAAGCCCAGATGTGCTTTGTGGAGAGGGGCACAAGGGGGACGAAGAAGAACTCAAACCACGTCGTTTTCTTGGCTGAGAATACGGAAGCTGGGAAGGGCGAAGTCGAGGACGTCCAGTCAAAGTAGGAGTCGGACGGACCATTGTGGCAGTTGGGGCATATACGAGGAGTCAAGTCGCCTTCAGGCTTAAGCTTCTGCTGGCAGCCAACTCGAACCGCCTTGAATTGCAGGGAAGGCGGCCTAAACGCGATTAGTACTTACTGAGAATGGGTAGGCAGACTAAACCAGCCGTTAAAACGCACAATCGTCTATGTACAAAGATGGCACCTACAAAACATTGAGGTACAAAGGGAGATTATTCGAATGAGAGTGGGATGCAAAGCGCAGCAGAGGCGACGATGCAGTGATGCCGTGAGAGGATGTACGCATCGGTGTTACAAGGAGACACCGAGGCGTTGAACCTACCGCAACATACGGACGAGAAGGCCAAAACATGGTGCCGCTAGTGGAAGGGTATCGGACTTGAGAATACCTTCATCCAAGCTTTTCTTTGGCGATTGCCCTAACAAAGCGGGACTTGGAGTGGCATTCCCCCCGGAGTCCGACGCAATCTTGGGCGCGTCCACTAGACCTCGGGCTTTCTCTGCGGAATAGTCTCGATTCTTCTCCCTCTAGCCAACTGTCAGGATTATAGGAACACACCGTACCCCGGCATCAACATTTCACGGACATTTCATGACCAGACCCGCGCTTCTCTATGAGTCCGTGCCTGGTTCCGCGTTAATTAACGGGCAGGTTCAGGATATGAACGTATTCAGTCCGAGCGTTCCAAGTTTTATCCACCCGTGTTGACCTGCCCCAGCTGTCTCGGATGCGAAGAAGACCGACGGAGTCGTGAACCGACCGCATGACATCGACAAGCTACCCCGCCAGGTTCTACTTCCGCCCTTTACAATTTCACGTACCCCACCCTTCCAAAGGGAAAACCCACGATTCGGCAGGAAGAAGCAGCTTCCTTGTATGTCACTTCCCCTGAATCCTCCTTGGAATCAGCGTGCCGCACAATCTTGACGCCGCAAGAAGTGAACACCAACAACCTTGCCGCGCACTAGCGCGATGTTGCAAGGACAAGCCACAAGAAAAGAATGGGATGCGGATGCCGCCACGAAAGAAGAACAATTATCTATTGGAGCGGCCCTTGGACACTCGATACATACAGAGTAAATTATGCGGTGATATAAATGAATCGGTCCGTCGGAATCTCGTCGAGCATACTATGAGCAATAAGATAGCGGCCAAAGCAAAGAGCAAGGTGATAGCGGATAAATTTACGAGTCTCAGTCAGATGGGTTCAATAAGTTTTGTGTCCGAGGCTGATAAGTTAATGATAAAATTCAGTGCAGCTCTCACCAAACTGGGGGCAGCCGTCCATGTCGTCGTGGTCGTTCCGCGCGAGGACGGCAGGATCGGCCACAGTGAACACGGTATTGACGGGGTTCAGGAACCCAGTCGGGCTGTAGGCGGGCGAGCACTCGCCATCGCGTATGCTGAAGTGATCGAGGTCGCGCGTCACATGAAAGAAAGGCTCGTTGTCCGACTTGAACCCAGCAATGTCACCGCCGAGATTGGCGAAGACGGGGGAGCCACCCGAACTCACGCCGGTGCTCGTGCTGGTTCCGGAGGTTGCAGTCCCGGGCGGCGTGTAAGACGGCCAGCCGCTCCCTCCCGCGCCGTCGGTGCTGTAAGAGGTGCTCGGCGCGGAGTCAATCAAGTGCCGCGGCGGGGAATCGTGGTGCACGAGATTAAGCGGCGGCAGGATGGGGCGCTCGACGAGCAGGAGGCCGGGAGGCAAGTGCGTCCCGTGCTGCTGCTCGACGTCGTGCACCCATTTGGATGGGAACGGCGAGTACGACGACGCTGCCTCGGGGTACGGCGTCTGCGGTTGCGAATGATAGTCCACCTCGTAGGACGGAGGCAGCCCATGGTGCCCGTGCTGGTGCTCGAGCTTCCGCTTCTTTTTGTCCTCCCAGATGCGCCGGACGGTGTCTTCTCTCTCCTCGCTGCGCGAAAACGCCCAGTTCATCTCCTGAAGCACGGAGAGACAAAGACGCGTCCCGTCTTCGGTGTCCAATCCACTCCGGACGCTGTCCATGTCGGCGTGCTTGAACTCGCGATTCTCCACCGCGAATTCGGCCGCGTCGTTGTCGATGCTGGCGCACAAGAAACCGGCGAAGAAGCACCCGTCCCGCACCAGACCCGCGTCCCAGGCGAAGATGCTGCGGCTGCCGTTGCGCGTCAAATGTGATCGCATGATACCAAGAATGGAGGGGAGGAGACGCAGACATTTGCGGCTTGCGATCGCATGCAATTGCTGAGGAGGCAAGTATGTAGCACCGTGAGATGTCGATCTCGGAGACGCAGCGGCCGAAAACAAGGAAGCAGTCGTGTCAGATCCAGTCGACTGCATCGAGTATTGTTTCAATGTCTCCCGGATGATGTTGTCTATTTAAACATAAGTCAGTGGAACGAAAATCTCCCAGTAGGCGCATGGAAATAATACAGACGGCATTCAAAAATGGATATCTGAGCACCGGGAAATAAATCAGTGGCTGAAACTAGCAGGTGTCGGAGAGAGATAAAAGTACCTGCCAGGCGCTGATAAACATATGAAAATCTTCACCGAGATCGGGACGGCGGCGCAACACCTCGAAATCTTCCCAACATTGCTCCAGTCCGTCCCAGACGTTGCGCATGCCCTCGGCGTCGACGCCACCGCCGTCTTGGGCACGGCGCGCGGCGCGGGTGCCGGTGAGGACGACATAAACGCGACGGCAGACTGAACTGAGGTGGATGGGGATCGCGAAGGACTCGGCGGTGTTCATGTACGAGTGCAGCGCCGCGCCAAGTTGCGGGTGTGAGCTCTGGGGGTGGATAAGCCGGTGCGGGATAGCGAGCACGGGCCCATGAGCGCCGGGAGGGAACGAAGGGGAGACGGGCGATGGATGCGGTGAGTTAGTATTGCCGTTGAACCCGAACGGAGGGAGACTGCTGTGGAACGCGTCGATGTCGTCGTCGGTACTGATACATTTGGATTTAAGTGGAAAGGGGGAGAAGAAAATGAAAATGGAACGTACAGAACGAAGCGACCGCCCCTCATGCCGGTTGTAAGGCCCTCGTGCATGTGGGAATACCAAAGAATCCTCGCGCGAATGACGGTATCGTCTGACGCGTGCGGGAACGACTGCAGCGATGTCGAGGGTCCGCCGGAATAGGTGCAGGTCGCGACCTGAGAGAGCGTCGCCTCGTACATGTAGCGGCGGTCGTGGGCCGAAATAGAGATGTCTAGAAGTTAATTGAGCGGCGCACTAGAAAGAATGGTACGAGAAATTTACCCTCCATGAGAGGCAAAATAAGCAGCAGCACGCGTACGCCGTCCCAAGTCGGCCGTCGCATCACCGCGTGCGAGTCGATGAGGACGAGGATCTCCTGGACCATCGCCTCGGTGCGATTTTTGCGCTCGGCCCTACTCCGTTCCGCTATCAACGCGCCGTTCATTTTGGAAGGCTCGACGCGTGCGGGTCGAGAGATTTTTGAGCCGTTTTCTTCTGTAGACGATGCCGACGAGGGCGGGGAGAGTTCTTCGTTCTCGGGGAGACCACGTTCGTCGATGCCGAAGGAGGCTGCCCAGACGACCAAGAGATGAAGAAGAATTTTGCCCTCGTTCCCGAGCGCGTGGGTGCCCTTGGTGTGGGCAAAGTAACGCGCGGGGAACTCGGTCGGATCGAGGATTGGCCCTGAAAAAAGGTTGATGAAGAACGAGCAACGGAGAAAAGAGGCGTACGTTGCATGCTGAACCAGCTCCAGAACGGCGAAGAGAAGAATTCGGGCTTGAGCTGGGGAATGATGCTCGGGAGACGCGCCGCCAACGGGAGAGGGATCGACGAAGAGTCCTCTGCGCCCTTGCCATAGATTGCTCTGCGTATATATTGAGAAACAAATCTGGAAGATAAAAGGACGGCCCATACTCGACTTGCTGCAAGCGTCGACCGCGGCGGAGAAGCTTGACCGCTTTGACGTCGGCGAATTCGTCGCTGCAAGGAACCGATGGGCTGGCCGTCCTCGAGAAAGAAAAAGAAAAACGGGACCTACACGCATTTTAGACCGCGCTCTTGACAATTCGAGCACGCTGGATGGGGACCGCTTGCGACGGGGAGGTCCTTGAGATCACAACGAACTCTGCGAATATCGGTTATTTTTTTGGTCTTGAAAAAGTAAGAGGACGACGAACCTGCGCATGCGACACGCGCCACAGGCCGAGTATTGTTGGCGACTGCTTTTTGGGGAATTTGTTGGGCGGCGGTACGGGGCCGAGACGCTGCGAGAAGCGAGGTTGCGTGCATTGTTCGCAGGGGCAGAAGAAGAGCCTCGCGGAGGCATTCGAAGGGGCTGGGTGTCGAAAGTGGGGGATGGACTGCTGGTTATAAGGCGCCGGGAGGGGCGTATTACGGGAACCGGATCTGGACTGGAAAGCTACTTAGATGTCTTGACAGCAATTCCAATGTAAAAAATATAATGCCCTTGGGCACTTTTGAATTTAGTCAACCAGCGGCGAAGCACAAAGTACCTGATCGAATCACCTCGACCAACAGGTTTCCCGCGCAAATCGCCTTCCGTCGACCACCCACAACCCGTAATTACTCGTCCCTTCCCCATGTCTTTCCTTCAAACTTACTCGTCCGGCCGCAGTTCTCATCACTCCTGCGTCCAGATATGGCATGCCCATGCTATGCGATCTCAGTCCCACTGTCAGGTATTTTGGGCTAGCGCTCACCAGTCACGATCACGATCCTCCGAGCCCGCATCGCTTTAGGCTCCTCGTCAACTGGCCAACCGTCCGCTGCTCCGGGTTCAGCTAGCAGGAGAGTTAGTCCGCGATTCATTCACTAAATACTCCCACAGACCTTTCTATCCCGTGCCATACGCTCAACGTCGCTGCCATGGGTGTCGAGCAGCCGCTGCAGGTACGCCACCTCCCCGCCGGAGGCATGTCGCGGGCCCGCACCGGAAATGGCAGCGGATAGCGTGGTCGCAAAGGTGTGGTTCGTCGAAGAAATGCTTTCGAGAACTGCAAACAATTATGCCGTAAACATCGTCATCCTGGGATGGCTCGAATGCAAAGAAGTGAAAGCAAATGAAAAAAGGAAGCCCGCCAATGCTCATCCAGTCAGCCTTCTCGAGCCCGCAAAAATCGCACAGCAAGAGATCGAACGACGTAGACGGCAACCCCGAGAACACCGTTAGGTCCCGCAAGATGCGAGGTTAATTTCCTCCCACCCGATTCGGACGCAGAGAAATCGGCCATTTTTCTGCGTGGTAGCAAACGCCTGAAACATCGGACACCCCCGCTAGAAGCGACCGATGAATCAAACGTTCGGAAAGATATGGGATGCGACGGACACCTTCCCCACCGAGACCACCGACCCGCGGATGGCAAGGCTTGCACGTTGGAGAAGATTGCAAGGGAAAGCATGATAACATTTCGTGTGATCCGGGCTTACCTTCGACAACATCGCCATCACCACCGACGCCCTTTCCCCCTCCCAGCCCAGTTACCCATTTCTGGCGCAGGTACGGATCCATTTCCGTCTCGAGCTCCTCCATGGTTTTATCGCGGTCGTCGTGTATTTCCGGCATGTCCGCGTCCTCCTCTGCAAACTCTATGCGCAATACATTCCCCTCTGCGTCTCTTATGATTCGGCCGTGGCCTTTTGGTATCGGAGGCGTTGGATTAGATTGGGAAGACGTGGAAGCAGCCGTCAGGTTCACTGGCGAGTCTTGGACGTCACCAGCAGTAACCTCAATGGGCTCCACGCCTCCGGAAGCGGATGGATTTAGGGTGTGGATGAGCCCGAGGGCGGCATAGCTGGAACGAATGAATGAGCATCGAGTAGTTTCGGAACAGAAAAAGGAGAGAGATATGACGGCAGCGAGGAGAGATGCGAGCAACGTCCCGAGCGATTTAGATCGAGAGAGGGACCGTTCAACTTCATGATCGCCCGAGAACCTGATGCAGCGTTGGAACACCGGGCCACTCCAGCGAGCCGAGCCACGAGATTGGCGACGCTGTCGGGGTCTGGTCCGAAGAAAGAGGATTTACTTTTGGCGGACGGTTTTATTTTTTTGCCACCGCTCGGAGAGGATTGCGGGCCCGCGAATGGCTAGAGGCGGGAGCTCAATGGGACAGATGCAGGGCACACAGCTGGCAGCTCACGGGGAGTTTTCTTAAGGTTGCGCTTCGCGTGTCGGGCGTGCGAGACGGGTCGATGGGTTGCGGAATGCGCTTTTTTTCGTTGACGGGGGTTGGCCATGGCGTATGGAGAGAGTGTAAATTAGACGGAGCCGCAAAGCAAGGGCTAGATAGCGCAGTGTCTAGTGCGCCGGTCGAGTCGAGTCTAGCAGAATTAGCAGTTCTGTGGAAGCCAGAAAGAGAATTCCGGGTGGCTGTGAGGCAGCATAGCCACTCCACTCCCGACCTCAACCGTAGACCAACCCCGTAGACGCCTGCAATGGCCCGCCTCTCATACACCACCGTCTCTCCCCTCACACACACACTCAACGTACTCCTCGTCCATCCTTCGTGTCTCTCTGCTTCTCGCTCACCCACAAAATATATCAGATGACAAAACGCTGGTCGACAAGCTTGGGCGTCTGGGGCGTCGGAGCCGGCGCTGCTGCTTTCCTCGTACGCTGCTTTCTCCGCGGCGAATGCGCACAACTCATGTCCCTCGGATCACCTCAGTTTCTGTCTGTAACCCCCCTCGTACGACGTGAAGTGCTCGTCAAGATTCCCGTGGTGAGTCCCACAACTTGCTCGCTCCTGGTACCCTTCCTCATCCCGGACGCGTCGCCAGTTGAAAACCTACTACGTGGACACCACCCCCGCGTCCGACAAACCCTTCTAAGCTCCATCGAACGATAATTACCTCGCGGCGCCCTTTTTATACCAACAAAGAAACAATAATTTAGTCGCCCCGAGCCAAACGGATTCGGAAACGGCCTTAACTACGCCGTCCTCCTGTACTCGTTGAAACAATAGACCGCTTCGATGGACTCTCGAATGGACGGAGACCTCGGGTTACACCTCGCAAACTTTTCTGGCAACAAACAATCCGCCCACTGCTGCATTCCGATGGAACGCTTGTGGGACGCCTGTCTAACCACCTCCATCATAACTTTGCCATGACTTCCTCTTCCCTTGGGTGACTGGTGAGATCAAGCCCTAGCTTGGCTTCTAGTTTTTTCGTCGCTGTCAGGGTGCCTCCTATCGGTACATCTCCCGCGGCGATGCGCTCAGAAGAATTATCAACAAGGCAAACACCGACTCACGTATTGTTTCCATCCCCAGTTCTTTTGCCGCTTTGAGATTTCTTCGATTTCCTTGTCAACACCAGCGACGTTGACAGTACAGAGAACAAAGACGACTTACATCCCGATGTCGTCCAGGAAAACTGTTTGCTCAGGTCTAAGGCCATTGCGGTCTAGGGCTATCTGGTAGAACTGCGGCTCGGGTTTCCTGGCGCAAATGATCAGCCCGGTCAGGCAATACCTGAGATGCTTTGGACTTACCTCGAACCTAGCTCGCTACTATCACAAAAATCATCAAACAACCCGCGGAGGCTCCGAGGGGTCGCCCCTTCCCCGTCCCAGCCGAGAAATGCCAGTTCCGCCGCAGGAATTGGATTTTCAGTCGAGGTACGGGCAAAATTATTGGTGAGCGCGATTATTTTGTGCTTTCCGGCGGCTATAGGCGCGGTCTAAGTAAACCGTGCCTGACGCGTTTAAGATGCATCAACTGTGACCTCGTATTCGCCGAATAGCCCGCAGGATATGCGGATCGAAGATACCAGATTCTCGCATCATGGATCCGAATAGCTGTAGGCGGAATATTTCTACGGTATCTCGGTCAAAGATCGCAAGAGTTGACTCACTTCTCGACCATCAACCTTCAACACTTGTGGCAAGTGCGGGCATTCTGAGCAATGATGAGTCCTCTCTTCGATCAGAACACGTCTGAATTAAAATGAGACGCGCCTATGCCCTTTCGTTTGCAGTAAGCCGCATACCAAAGATTTCCGTTGGTAGTGTCGGATAGATCGCGGCTGAACGCGTCGTAAAATGGTAATAGCGGCAGCTCGCCCCTCTCGAACCGCTGCCAGGCGCCATTGGAACCGCGCTCAACGCTGTGACACGATGATAAACTCATGAAGGGGTGGTCTAGACATCATGAGGGAAAGGAAATCACATTGAGCAATTGAGGTAGTTCTCAGGGAGGCCGAGGTTTTTTTCGTACGCAGCGATTGCAATGAATGGGCTACGCATGACGACCCCGCCAATCTGAGGGGGCGGCGTCAGTGACAGTATCGAGGGGCCTGGAGGAGAATCGGTAGGCCAGTACGTCAAATATAACGGCTTTAAGGTGGGCCATTTTGTCTCCGTGTGAGATTTGGACTCCGCTGCTGTAGAGCAGGTGGTGGTGGTTGGTGGTGAGGAGAGCACGGCTAAGCACGGAGATCTCAGATTTAGCCGGCTCGGGCCATTTGATCGCCGAGCACCGCCACCTGGCTGTCAATACCATGTCCATTTTAGGCTTGCTTCCGACCGCTTTAGGCACGCGTGGACCGACCTTTGCGTTTTCAGCCCGTCTGCCTGCCGCCAGCTCTCGCTCTGTCTTTGACTCCTCGTTAATCTTTTGCGTTTCTGCCACAGACCCCTTCCTTTCCTGTCCACCGAAACTGTGTATGAAAGTCAACCATCTCTCGACGCCGCAGCAGTGAACATGTGGGTTTGTGGGGCATCTGTGGAAGAGCTGAAGGCGATATAGCCTCCGTCGCCTTGAATGTTGTCCTTAAAGGCTCAACGCAAGGTACGACCTCTCCGCGCTGATATTGTCCTTTACTCGAATCTCAAAACTAATATTCCCATTGCAGCTTCCCATTCCTCGAGCGTCGCAGAACTAAAGGTGTTCTACCTCATCGCGTACCTCTTCCAATGGGTCAACGTTTATTGGGTTATCGACAACTTAGCCAAAGCTGTTCTGTTGGAGTCCCAATCGTCCAAGGTCTTTGTCGGCTCCGCCAATCCGCAGTTGAATGTCTCAAGGCTGTATATACGACTCGCCCTCGCGCCCGCCGCCGCAGCTGTTACAAACAGAAAGGCGGTGAAAGTCGGAGTGATTAAGCGCTGGCACTGCCACGTTCGGCTTTAACTCAAAAGGCGAAGATCCGAATCCTGTCTCATCTTCCTCACCCAACCGCCATGTACGCCCAACAGCAAAACTACCAGCAGCACCCCGCGAATATGCGCCCACACCACTCCCAGGCCCGTCCCCAGTCTGCCGCGCCGCCCATATACGCAAATTCCGGCTCGAGACACGGGCACCACCAGAGTTATCAAGCCCCTCCTCCGCAACAGGCTGGTGACCCCCAGCTGTACCAGTACTTCTCTGCGGTCGATCAGGACAGATCGGGGTCAATAAGCGTTACAGAGCTGCAGTCTGCCCTCGTTAATGTGCGTTAGCCGAATTCATGACGTCGGTCGAAACTAATGCCTCGTGTAGGGAAACTGGACTCGTATGTAGACCACTTGTGAAAGCCATTGCCACTCGACTCATGAAATATCGCTCTAGACTTTGACCTCGACACGGTCAAGATGCTCATGGGGATCTTTGTGTGTTCCTCCTTTTCCACCGAATGTTAGACTTATTCTAAACTTGGCGTAGGACCAAGACCGGAGCGGGACCATTGATTTCAAGGGTAGGCAATCATTGATTCTTCTGCCATACATCCCTTACCCCAATACAGAGTTCTCCGGGCTCTGGAAATACATCTCGGACTGGCAGAATGTCTTTCGGCATTTCGATCGCGATGGATCTGGGTCAATAGAAGGGCAGGAGCTGGCCCAGGTGCGTCGCCTGTATTATGTTGCTCGCAAACGAATGGAAACTAATCTCATGTCAGGCGATGAAAAGCTTTGGCTACAACCTTTCACCCGCCATCTTGACGCTGGTGGAGAAGAAATACGGTAGGCTGCTACCGCCCGCTCCTCCGTCCCTACTATATTCTAACGACTACAGTTGCAGCGTCGTCAGTAACAACTGGTTATGGCCCGCCTCCCGGAATAACGTTCGATCGTTTCGTGCGGGCTTGTGTTGTCGTGAAAACCCTGACAGAGTCCTTCCAACGGTATGTTCTGATATCCATACGCAACGACGCTTCTCATCCCCCTTCCAGTGCTGATACAGACCGTGACGGATGGATTCAACTCAGCTATGAGCAATTTATGACGGTTGGTAAACCCAGTTCCGCTTGCTATCATCTTACTCACAATCTTTCAGATGACGCTTGCGACACCGTGATTCAACCCTTCCTGTGTAATATCTTCGCGTCTCATTGGTGTACACCGTCACCTGGTTTTGCTTGTATGTCCTATCTACTTTACTCTCATCGGTCTGTGTTTAGACCCAGTTTTCTCGCAATGCCACGATAACTTGAATTTGTTAAATACGATCATGAATCCGCAACATGATAATAAGTAATTAAGCCTTTCCTATTAACGGTACTTTGCGACCCTGCTTAAAGCTTGGGACTGGAGGACTCGCCGAGCGCATACAGCGCGTCGAGCTCCGCCTTGAATTTGTTGTACGCATCTTTACGCCGCACCTTCATTGTCGGGGTCATGGTGTTGTCGTCGACGCTGAACGCATTGAGCGAAAGATGGATGCGCTTGAGGGACTCGAATCTGGAACGGCGATCAGCGGTTGGCACACGGGACGAAACAAAAGGCAAGCGCATCATTACCCTTTCAGATTGTTCTTCTTCCCTTCCTGCGAGAGCTGGTCAAATATGACCTTGTTCACGCGCGGATCGCTGCATGCCGCCTTCAACGCTGGCAGGTCCTCCGGCGAGACCTTCTTTCCATCCAAAGTCGAGACAATGTTCGCAAGCTGTACCGGGTCGGGGATGACGATGCCGACGAGGTAGGACTGCAGCGAGTCGCCGTGGACGTAGATCTGAGCCACAACGGGGCAGGTGCTGTAGGTGTTCTCGACCTTCTCGAGCGCGACGTATTCGCCCTGCGCGAGCTTCATGATGTTCTGCAGCGGGGGGTCAGCAACTACTTCGACCGGCTGGAATGTCGCCAACCTTCACGCGATCAACGATCCGGAACCGACCGCACGAGTCAATCTCTCCGACGTCCCCAGTGTGAGTCCATCCATCCGCGTCAATAGTCTCCTTGGTATTTTTCTCGTCTGTTCTGGGTTCAGTAATCGCATCGACGTCGATAAAGGGTGGCAACCTTTGTAATACCCGGTGAAGCAAACGGGACCGCGAATGCAGATTTCGCCTCGCGGGTTGGGGAGGTCTTCGGATGTGTAACCCATGGCGGCAACGTCGAGGAGCTTGATCTCGCAAGCGGCCTGTACCGGCCCGCAAGTGCCGCGAGCGCCCGGGTCACCCTTCCAGGCTTTGGTGCCAACGGCGCTACCCTCGGTCATCCCGTACCTAACACGAATTGAGCCACAGCTTTTGTTTTTGACAATCTAAAAAAAATCTCACCCTGGGAACAAGTTAGTCAACATCAATGAAGGAGGCAAGCACAGTACCTTCGGCAACGTAGCAGCTAAAGGCGATGTTGAGGAAATCGATAACATCACCGCTAATGGGGGCCGAGCCACTGGATATAAGTTGGATATTTCCACCGAGAACAGCGCGGAGCTAGGTCCAACCGGTCAGTTAAAACTGAAACTAACGACCAGTTGCATCGCGCGCACCTTTCTGAAAACCAATTTATCCCAAAAGAAGTGGCTGTTGTCTCCAGTAGCGCGGAATTTGTCGAGCTTGGCCTGATACGCCTTCCTGAATAGGTTTCCCCTGACGCCTGGTACATCGGCCGCAGCCATCGCGGCTTGATAGATCCTGTTCAGGACACGAGGGACGCCTGGGAAGAAGGCCGGCTTGAGGATCTGGCAGTCCTCGATCAAGCGAAGGGGGTCTCCGCTGAAGAACCCGATACAGCCGCCGATGGCCATGGTGCACATTTCGTTGCTGCGCTGCACGTCGTGGTCAGGAGTAGCCCAGACGGAAGTCAAGTCAAGTACGGACCTCGTAGATATGCGCTAGCGGAAGGTAGGAAATTATGGGAGCATCTTCAGGCAGCTCGAGGCCAAACAAGTTGGTTACGACGGCGGAGGAGAACATCCGGTGAGTGAGCACGACGCCTAACACAAACCGTCTCAGTCGCGTCGTTTTCTTCCATCACCGTGACAAACCTTTGGGCATATTGGTGGTACCCTAGGAGAGCGGTTCAACATTAGTCGTGGATGTGAGGGTTATCTTACAGAGGTATAGCATATCGAGGCGATATCCGAGGGAGAGGGGCGAATCGGCTCAATGAGATTGGCCCGACCCAGCGCTTCCACTGAGGTGGTGTGAGGAAAGAATACGTAAAAGAAAGGAAGGAAAACTGACTTTCATTGAAGTCCTTCACCAAGACGTTCTGCGTCTGTCCCCACTCGGTGAAAACTTTGCTGACTTCTGGGGACAGAACATCGATGCTAACAATCAGCTTGAGCTGGGGGGTGTGATGCGCAAGCTTCAGTAGACTGGGAATATGTTCTACAGTCGCGAAAATGATGGTCAGATTCGCGTGATTGATTCTGCAATAAGAGTGAGTAAAGGCCAGGCGAGAAAAAGGTCCGGCTACATGTATTCTGGGAAAGGATTCAGCGAATTTTCAATAAAAGTCAAAGGACACATCGTACCGACTGAATCTTTGCCCAGGGTGTCATACAAGCTGACACCAACTTTCTTGTAACTTTGAAGGGCAATGTCGATGATTTGCCATTCTGTGCAATTGGGTTGGACAAACGCGCAGCAAACAGCGAAGCGTCATACCAGGTCTGTTAATCGACCAGATTCCCACTGTCTCGAGCTCCCCTCCGCCGATAACGCCGGTTTGGAAGAGATGAGTTATGGCACTGCCGATGTCGCGACGACGAATGTCGACCTGGCCGTAGGTCTGCCACTCGTAGTGATTTGCAAACTTGAGGGGCTGCTTCGACACGACGGGACGGTGTCCAAGGAACGGCCTGTCTTTTGCCCTGGCGAGACCACTCCCGAAAATGTCGGGAAGCGTCTGGATGCTGTATTTCGTTGGATCCAGCGCGCCCCACATTCCTGGGGGCGATAATTGGGATACACTCGTAGAAATGTCGCGAGTTTCGCTCACCATTGATGTAGTGCGCTGCGCGGTGTCAGGATAATTTCTCAAGGGATGATTTCGCGACTACATACCAGTCTGTCCAGGGCGTTTTGTGGCAGGGACGGGGACGGACTGTTTATCATAGGGTATGTGTGCTGGGTACGGGCGGAGAGCGTCTTGGGCGAGGAAGGAAGCCATTGGGGGAGGAAAGAGAGACGCGACCGGCAGAACGGCACAACGCCTAATCGCCGGCCGATATACATTCACATGCCATTTACGTATTGTAGGCCCCTTGTACACAGAACATCTGCTCATCGCCGTCCAGAATGCTCATCGCCAGCCGCGCCATCGTACGAGACACGCAGCTCAAAACTTCTCATCGTCCGCGGGCAGCAGCAAGTCAAGCTTCTGGAAGAGCTCACACAGCGTCGACGCGTGCTTGTATGGGTTGGGCAGGTGAATCCGCATTCAAAGCGCCAGGGATATGGGATGCATTAAAGCCACCCTCGTTGCGCAAATCGAACACACCCCGACGAGGGTCAACCCCGAGGAGGGCCCGACTAGGAGGCCGTTCCGGCTGAGCTCCATGCTGCGAGAAACACGTCGAATATTGAAGGGCCCAGAAACGATGCATCCCACCTTTTCTCGTACGCTTCGGGATCCGACCTCTTTCACCACATCGTGTCCTTCTCGCCACGAGAATTCAATGTCGAGGAGAGCGTTCAACGAGCAGGGTCCAGGACCTCGATCCTCCGGTGCTGTCGCCACCCTGCAAATCTCTGAAAACCGAGAGAGGCGTGTTGAACTAAATCATACCCGATGCTGACCAACTTCTCAACTTTGGACTTCAGGTAAATGCCAGTCCCGGTTATTGTCCCTTGGCTGGTCGTGAGCTGGCGACTCTGGCATCCGGAATGAACGACTTGCCCGCAATTCCCATGCTGGCCGCGAAGACCTGGAAAATTCAACATCTCTGCCATGGACGTTCCCTACCGCTCACTTTGATCTCCGGAAGTTGCGCGTAAATCCGGGGCCCGGTCCAGCGCATGTGCGACTCGTAATTCGTGCGATTGAAATATCGGTCGGGGTTCACCACCCCGGATGATGGATCCCGAGGATGTGCGCGATAATTCTAATCGAGGTGAGGGTGCTTCCAGAGCTGTACTCCACCAGGTTTTGCGTCTGGTCCCTGCTTCTTGCGCCCGCAGGATCATGTTCAGCGCGGGCAACGACTTGATATTGGCCGCTGGCACATAATTCATGAGTTTGGCGTATATTCGAACACCATCTCTGCAACGCTCCTGAAGTCAATAACCAGACTGGGGAACGCATTGGAACGAACCTTTACGGAACGGATTGAGCCTTGTGGTAGTTCGACCAGCTGGTTTCCTCTGGTCAGACGCTATCCGATGCAAGAACGCTGTTGCTTGCCGGAATAGGTGGCCCTTCGTCGGGTGTGTAGAAATTTATGAGGCTCGGCGTCCAAACGACAAGTCGAGCTTCCAACTACTTATGTTTCCCCTTTTTCGCTCCAGATTCAGCAAGCAACATATGATGCGCGCTGTCCAATGCAGTTTTCAGTGGTGCTAATGGCGTGTTGCTTGATTCAAGCTCACTGAGAAGAGCACGGCGTCGTGAGGCCATGGAAATGGACCGGACATCTATGTGGTTCACTTTTTGGAAAGAAGTCAAGGATGTATGGTGGTCCGAAATGCCTTTAGTTCTAGGCGAGGAATCGACAAGGGATGCACCTGGCCGACGGACGCGCATTTGACTGCCAAGAGCGCACTGTCGTAAGTATAATGTACGACGATGTGATATTCAACCATACTTGGAGCTTGTGATGCGGCTGTTAGCGGGGCAAGTGGCGTGAACTGGATTGGACCACAAATGAATTGCGGGGACGGGTGGGGAGCAGCTGGGGAAGTTCTATATATTTCACAAATGAAATGGCGGTTCAACCCGAGCACCGCCACCGTTTCAACCAAGAACATGTTCAACGTATCCAGACCAATTTTTGCCCCCTCGTTCGCTTGCTCGTCGCTCCGACTTCCTCGCTTTGTTTGCCGCTGGCTGATAAATGTAACGCTTGCGGAGCACGGAGTACAATGGGAAACACCATTTCTGAATCAACATCATATCACAAGTACTCCGGCGATGTCCTTCTCCGACCGTGATTATCCCCTAACGAAGTACACTATGTCCGTCCTCTACCAGATGAGGGTTAAGTATCGTACTCGGCGGTCGACTGTTGGGTTTCGTAACTGTCGTTGATTCCAGTTGGCAAGTTCATATATAGGGAAGCGCGACCAAAAATGGCGCTCTCTCCAATGGTCGGTCTCCAAGTAAGCTGGAACCACCCCCCTGCCAATTATTTTGTTCAGTTTGCTTCAGGAATGGCAATGTAAACGGTCTCCCCAACGGGTTCAAAGGTCTTCGTGACCCGAAGATCGTTTTGGTCGAATCAAAGACACGCACCGAATGAAGCCATAGATGGGATATTCGAAATGTTGGTTGGATGAATCGGTGAGCTCTCCCAAGATGGCATGGAAGACTGCAATATTCCCCACACAGACGGCCTGCAAAACCCAGCCTTCGAAGGATCATCGGTGAATCGTTTTGTTTCCTTTTTGGCTGAGATTCCAGTGAATGCGAGTCAGAAAAAAGGGGCGGGTTTCGTCGTCGTCGGAGGACATGGTGAGTTAGCCTGTTGAGCTCGAACGGCCGTATATTTATGGGCCCCATGAAGCCGAGATGAGCTCGTGTCAAATAAGCACTACAAGGTCAGTCAGAGATACTGATTCATTGTATGGAAAGGCAAGACAAGGAAACGACTTGAGCTAATTGCGCGAACCCATGGGCTTTAGCTGGACGTAGTTAGCTGAGCGGCAACCGGTCCTCTCATTTCGGACGCCATATCGAGACGCTTCCAGAATGTACACCCCTTCCCATCATTTTGAGCGCCTACATATGCATATTGTGAGCTGAAGAATCGACACCAGCAAGTGGATTTACCAGCATAGCAAGCCCACCAATAAGTGTCCGTCTTTCCATCAACCCGATTCTTCATATCGGGTCTCAATATGGTTGGGACGTCGCATTTACATCGGGGAATGCTTGCGAAATCGGATCGATGAACCACTAGACTCGAATCAGGTGAGCAAGCGCACCTAGGGGGCCGGAAATCCGGTCGATAAAACCTAAAAGTAATATTGATTCGGCAGTTGGAGGGTTCTATTTCCCCATCCGGTGACCTGGGGAATGCTGGTCGGTACACGTCTATGGCCGTTTGCGGTGGAATGGAATGCTTGAATCTTTTTGGCATCAAGTCGTGTCAGGTCAACATGTAACGCAAACGAACTGCTCTGACAACCAGCATGCATTATGGTCAACTAAAACTGGTATTAGCGGTATGTTACGGCACGGAGTCGCCGACTGGCTTACCGAGTTATGGGAGAGGGGTACGTTGAATGTCCTAGCTCGACGAGACTTGGTTTCCTCCGAAGGGATGACCTCTCTTAACTAAATACCCTTCTCGTCCCTGCACATTTTTAATGAGAAGAAAGATATGACGTCAAGAACGGGAACACTGACCGAGGCTGAGGGAGGCGATTGTGGTATACGGGCCCAGATAAGTCAGTTGGTCGGAGTGGAAACTAAAGGAGTTTCAGATTTTGGATGAAGATATTAGACCGTTCTCGCTCACCCGACGCTCTCTTTGCCTCCTTCATAACAATTAGATGCAGCAACGTTAGCGCGCCAGCTGGGGTCCTCTCCAACGCCGGTCCATTCGAGGGGGAAACGTCGTCGCTTCTTCATCTCTTCGTTAACTGCGAGCTCGATTATGCGGCAGGCCTCTTCCATCTCAGGGGGGAATACGGGCGGAACTTCTGTCTTCCGACCGTTGTACCTGACCATCCTGCATGAATAGCAAGAAACAGTCGCGAGTAGAATACTTACCAGAATTGCGCTGCCTCCTGCCACGAACCATTATCATCGAGACCATCTGTTCTTCTCGCAAAGAATGCGGTCCTATGGGGAGATTCTACAATGCGGTCAAAAAGCCACCATTTATTACGGCTCCACTTTCGAGACGCATCCACCATCGTGTAAAACAGCCTGCAAGCAAGCTCTGGAGGAAGGATGGAAGGATGCAGCGTGCACGGTGTGTGTTCTGCCACCAGCGCGGGTGTGGAAAGCATCAAGGGAGCAAGCCTTGGGACCGCTTTTTCGATCTTCGGAGGTTGCTTGAGAACGGTCATCAAGTCCACAGTCGGTTTGGTTTCCCGACTGTGGCTCTGCCGCGACGTGGACGCGATTGGAGAGCTGGGCTGACGCGAAGTGGACGCAACGCAGGCGGGAGTTTCAGCGCCCTTTTTCTTCTTTGCCGGTGACTGCTTCAACCATGCGTCCAAACCCACGCGTTGGCGTTTCTTTTCCTTTGGGCGAGCGTGATTTGAATTCAAAGAACCAGCGGCAGCTTGGGGGTCTCCGCCATTGTATGAGGGCATCGAGTATGTCTTCTTTCGAATGTGGTTTATCCAAGAGGCTCTCCACGAGAGCGAGCAGGGTGTCCGTGTCGTCCATCGGAGTCCGAGTCCGGGAAGTGTGACAGACGCGTGACGCCCGCGCTTATGCCGGCACCAAGCCGGACGCGGTCAGATACGTG